>OY660886.1:21180000-21202500 GCA_962446985.1 Xyrichtys novacula
TGCCACTGTAATAGAGAAGCCTACACACCTTGTGTATGTGTGTCATACAAAATCACACAATTTACATCTTTAAAGACAAATCACCTCTTGCCACATTGACTATTTTTATGTATCCCCACTATACAGGCAAAATATACCATAACATGACTGTCTTTAAATTGTAAGACTTTAAAAAAAAAACAGCAAATGGTTCATGGGTGAAATGTTTGTTGTTCATCCCAGCCCTTCGTTGCTCTAAACAAGGCCCTGCTCTTAACATTAAGGTCTTGTCCGTCTTTTAACTGCTAACCCATACATAAAGCAACGTCCTTATGAATTCGAGTGACACCGGTATATGAACAACTTTGAACAGGGCGTGTGCTTTTCACAACAATTGAAAAAGTCAGTAGGTTTACATATTGGAGTAGTTAAATCATTGCATTAGTCTGACTAAAACTCAAGCTTAAAACACAGTTGTCCTGGTCAAGTCAAAACAACGCCTTGATTTAGTCAGAAATGCTGTCTCACCTGTCAGCTTTCTTATTCTGTTATTGAAAGTGTTGTAGCTGACAGTGAAGATGTGTTTGTAATTCAGGAACACACAGTGATAATGAGACATACTGTTGTGAGCTCAAAAAGGGAGAGGAAGAGAATGGTGTGTTAGGTCAGTCTGCCTTGGAGTTCAGTCATGTTGTTCAGTAGTGCCCTCTCATAAAACCCTGCTGGTCTCTGTGTCTATCTTTGCCTCTATCTTTGTTCAATAGAAGTGAAGACATAACTTGTTCCCTTGGCAACTTCATCTTTCAAGGAGAGTCAGTTGTTAGGTGCAGTTCCTGAATGAGTGAGTCCTGTTTTTGTAAGACAAGCACAAAAAGTGGTGCATAGTTATAAGGTAAGGATATTAGTGGGGTGTTTAAAATATTTGAAATGGGCACAGTACTCTTCTGTTTTGTCCTGCATCTGTTAATTTGTAACTGAATCAAATGAGATTGAGAAAAAGTTTTGGGGGCTTTTGAGGTTGACTGAGTGTGGAAATCAAGAACGCAGATGATCAAGCCACTGTCAGTGAAACGCCTACAGCTTCCAGTTTGTTGGAATTTACACTGTTGGTTTTTCTTCTTCTCTGTTTTCCTGTCTGTAGAGTAATCAAGGCTACTGTTTCTCTGAAACATAAAGTTTCTATGAAAGTGAAGCATGGAACTTAAGTGAATGGGTGGGGCCATTCTGCATACACACAAACACACACTCACTCTGCCCTCATGTTTGTTTTTTAATTTTACCTGAAGCGTCAAAGAGGGGCAAGCAGGGCCTTTAACCAAAGGCCTAAATAAATGGCTTTTTAAGTCATCTGACTTTCTTATTTTTGAGGACTAGGCTTGTGTGAGTCAAGAGTGAAACACATCCTGTTCAAATAAGTTAATTATGTGTCTGAGGTGTATTTTAAAGTAACTGTAACTTAAACCAACCAGGTTTTGAGGCCTTAGCTCATATCTTTTCAACAGAAAGCATAAGACTTTAAGCATAAGACTGTCCCCAAGGCCCACCCTCTCTCATCCACTCACATTACACACCCTCGGGGAGGCCTACTTCCTGTGATTGTGCCGAAATCTGCCAATCTCCTGTCAGTTTTGTTCCCCTCTATTTAACATCCAACACACGTGCATATGGTCTTTGTTAGTGTGTAAGAAAAAAAGGATAAACCACACTTACACAGTTGTACGTGCCGGGTCACAAACCCAGATACCTTGGTGGTTGTGGCTGCAGGAGACAAAGCGGGTCTTGTGCCAGCGCACCACAGTAGTGCCTAGGAGGCAAACCGGTACCTCCAGTCAGATCTCCATACTTTGGTCTTCCAGAATCTTGTTAATGGGATATAATCAGCCACTGTTGATGTCAGATTCTCAATGCTATTTGCTTGCTGTGTCCTTAGGTGAACTACCTTATCTGTGAGTGGTAATAAGAACAACATCTTCTAGTTTCCTGTTTGTGCGTAAAAGCATGGGCTAGACAGGACTTTGCAAGCATCTTCATCTTGGTATATGCTGATGTTTGTATACACAAAAAAATAAGGACATTCATGTGCACACATAAATAGTCTGACAACATGGTGGGGGAGGATAGGTGCAGGGGTGGCTGCTCATACGTCACACACTCAAAGTGCGTATTAGAGAGGGAGTCATGTTTTTTCTATGGTATTTCTGTCTGATACTATTGCATCATGGCCAAATGGAGTGGAAAGGGTGAGGGAGGACAAAACAAAAGCTACAGGGCGAAAGGGAAGGGAGGGAGGCAAGACTATGCATGGCCTTTCTATCATCCTCTGCCAAAAGTTTTTTTTTTTATTTTTTCTGCCGATATTATCCTCTGTCTATTTTCTGTCAGCTGCTCCTTCTTCCTGTCCTATGTATTTACTTACAACTGGCAGACAGGCCCTTCAGGAGTTTAAGCCACAATGTCATTGTTATTTTATTCTATTCTATTGTATTTTCATTTAGTTTTATTTTATGTGTAAGGGCCTTAATGTTGGAAAGGTTTTGATTTGTGCTCTTGTGTTATTGTTTGTTGGTACAATTTAAGCTTATAGTATCTCAACTGGTGTTTTTCCACAGCATAGTCATTTTGATTGGGAACTAAGCACGACAGTTGTTGGAAAGGATTAATGAGGCTGAATAAATTAAGACCTATTCACAGAGAAAAGTACTACAAACATCTCCTTTTCAATAATTGACCAAGCTTTGCTAATGTTACTTGCTAGGCCCTTGCCTCCCAACTGATAGCTTGCATTACTAAGACAATGCCGAACTTTTGAATCTCTGACAGTGTGGGTGTTAACAGAAACTGCTTTTTGTTTTGTCTACGTGATGGGGATTTTACCAGAACAAGATGTACAGAGAGGGGGATTTTGATGAACTAACTCATCTGCTGAGAACAATCAAAAAATATTTCAGCCGAATTGTTTCTCGTTGAGGAGAAATTGGTGGCAAAAGTAATCCTTAATTGATACTATTCTTATCTGCATTACAGGCTACAAGACATTCCAGGTTCTTGTGATAGAATAAAGGTTATAGTAAAAGCAAAAGGCTGTCTCTCTGGTAAATTGGCAGAGTTTTACTTGTACTGAGTAGTTTTTCTTGTCCATAATCTTACTATTTTTATTCGACAGGTGTAAATAAACAAATACCTTAAGTCTGTGCAGAAATGATTTCTGTTCATGCTCATCAAATGTTTCTCCTTGTTTTAGCCTTGTTGTTTGGTTTAATTTGTAGTTTTGCAGTTGCATCCTTTCTGTCCTTTTGATTTTGAATTTGCACACATTACAATCAGGTACAATTGTAGGAGCCAGACATGACTTGGCTGAGTGCAAGAAATTCCTGTTGTCGTCACGTGTGATGTAGCAGACAGGCCTTTGTTTAGATGACAGTAAAAGGTGATTCAGTAGGACAGAGTGTAGAGCAAGCAGTTAGGGTAAGCCTTCTTCCACAGCATTCAGTCATTGGGGGTTTTCCACAACTGATATAGGCAATGCTTGCAGAAAGTTACTTACAGTCTAGCTTTTTTTGTATACTTAAACAGAACTGAACGATGACTCATACCTGTTTTAACCACATTTCATCACGATGGTCACATCTGATGGAACGTGAGCTGGTATTTAACACTGTCTGCTTTCTGTGTGTGCACTCTGTTTTTAGAATATTGTCTCTCTCATACTGGGTTGGTTGAACGTCTATGAACGATGTGATTGCCAGTGTAGCAACTGCAACAGCCAATGTTTGGTTGCAACAGACATAAACACACACCCTCTATAAAAGCAGTGATTCCAACTTTGCCACTGTCCCTATTTACAGTCATCTGTCACTAAATTATTCTAATTTTAAACCCTTTTCCCTTCATATTCTAATTTTACTGGCTTTGCCAGCGCAACCCTTTGCTGGGTTAGATGGCAAAGCTGCTCTTCGCCACTGGCCCGTCTCCTCCTTGGAGAGTCAATTTGGCCTTGTTTGTGTAAATGCCTGTCTGTTTGAGATGCACAGCCAATTCCACCAGTTTTGGCACATGCTTTATAAATAATTTTTTATGAATAATTGTATACTCACAATTTTGAGTTTGGATTGTTTTTATTAGTTTATGTTGCTTTTATGACAGCTTGGCATGACTGCATCTGTCTTCTTTCTTTCAGGGCTGAGAAAAACCCATTGAGATGATTGGCAGTGGAAGCTTGAGACTTGATACAACTGTGAATCAATAACTGGTGCTTATTTCAAAGGTACATTCAGCATTAGTGTTTGCAGCAGTTTGTTTAAAAGCATATTGTGTGCAGTCCTGATAGTTATCAGCCATCTGTCTCACAATTCTGTAGCGCTTGGTGCATAATGATGTCAGTTAAGCAGAAGGGGCGAGGAGATGGAAAGGGTGGTGTGTGGGACACTTGAAAGCATCCAGTAATAAGAGTCAGCTAACCTAGACTTGAATTCGAGCCTGGGAGATCCAGAGTCAGTGCAATAGAGAGAGGGAGAAATTTGGAGGAGGTAGACTGTGTATGTAGTGAACTTATTTATGACAAGTCAGAGAGTGATGTGCAGACCAAAAGAGGTCACTCATAGTCTGCATGTCTGTTACCTCTGAACTAGAGGTTGACCAATTAGTCTTTTCAGAGGCCTATGCCTATCGGTTATGAGAGAGCAGGTCAGTCGATGGCTGATATATAATGCTGAATTGTGTTGATTTTTTTTCTTTGGCAGAATACATCACTTAAATAATATTTGCAAATAGAAAACAAAATTGTTAAACTTTAGAGAATATTAAAGGAAATAGTCATAGAAGGAAAATGTACTTTGGATTTTTGTCAAGCAACTTAAAACTGCAAAGAAAGAAATATAATACAGGGTGAATATTGGGTTTAAAATATAAAAAGGAAGATGTGTACTGATTCATGACATCATGCATATTAACATCTGATAAACATGGCTGTCTTAGCCAGTAATATGTTTTGAAAGTGTGTACAGTGTGTGATTGGGTTATGCTTAAGATTGTGAACATGCTGTCAATACGAAATTTAACAATACATAATAATATGAAAACATTAATAAATGACTATTTTTTGGATTTGATATGCTGTCAATGGGGAACAGAATAATGTGTTATCATTTAGAAAAGATGCCTTGTGAGGGTCAATGCCGATATGATGCAAATTTTTGCAAATGCCAATGATTGGCCGAATTAAAGGGCCAGCTGATTAATCAGTATCTTCCCACTTTCAACAAATATAATTTTGAGTATATGACCTCACCATTTGGAGTGTCATCTTGTCAAAAAGAGTTTATGTTACACTCCCTCAGTGACACAAATTAGCATATGGCCTTTTCCACCTTTTATCTGTATCATCCATATCATTTTGTATGTCAACAAGAGGTTGACTTAATGACATAGGATGTTGTTGTTTTTTTATGTTTTTTTTGTTTTTTTGTTTTTAGAGCTTTAATGTGATGTAAGTTAAAGGGAGGAAATCCTAATTTTGAATTATTTCATTGGTTACCAATCAAGTTATCAAGTTTTTGAGTGGGTTATGTTTTAAAAAAGACGGAGGAATTAATCTTTCAATGTCTGTCCATGTTTTCCCCTCAACCCATTTTCTTTTTGTTTTCTCTGTGTATGGATGTTTTCATGGCACCTATTCCTACTCTCCTCCACCATCCTTTCTCTTTTGCATCACCATCATTTCGCCTTAATCTACCCTTCATCCTGTTCAGGCCTTCTGTCCCTACTGCCCCCTCCCTCCCCATCATGCTTGCAGTAATAAGATTAAATCTTGGTGTATCAACCAGGTGCGCACACACCCTCCAGTACTACATACACACAATCACATGCATGCAATCACATGCACTAAATTAACACAAGGATGACACAATCATGATTGCGCACTTGGCAGTATTTCCAACACTCATGCACACACAAAAACACTAGACCTACACACAGATACATGCCCGCATGCACGTACAAATGCGCTTGGCATGTGACCAAGACCTCTGACACTTAGTATTTTCCTCTGTCTCTCATGATCATGGGGCCCACGGCAGGGATTACAGTTACCCCAGGTCTATCCTCCTAGTTGAGTTCCCCACTGAACCATCTGGGCTACAGTACTAATCCTGTCCCGGATCATCCGGCTAACTACTGCCTCTTACAGGTCAACAGACTTACAGCAACCAACTGCCGAACCAAAGAATGATCAGTGGAAATATAAGAAATAAGGTTAACAAAGGGTTGATTTGCTTGTCCTTGTCACACTGACCTGTCACCTGTCTTAGAAACATCAAGCTAGACTGTCAAACTCACACATGAACAGACCTACCTCCCCATATAATAGATGGCCCTCTAGCATTTCTTGACTCACACTGTCACTCAAAGTGCTTGACTTTGCATTACCCACCATCTCAGATATTGTTGTAAACATACCACGGTAGCTTGTTCTCCCAGTTTCTTATTATTCTTCTGTACCTTTTTTGGCCCTTTTCAACTCCTTCCCAGTTTGTGCTATTTCAACCATTCAACCTTCATACTATTCCACCCCTTCAGAACACATTTGTTTATATTTTTTTTATTTCTACTATTCATAATTTGTGCATTTTTTCCCCCTTATTCTGCCAAGCTTTTTATTATTGAAACAAATGGGAAAAGTTCACAATTTTACCTAAAATTCTTACACATTTTCAGGCTTATAACTTCAGCATACTTCAAAATTCAATTTCTTGCGATATCCTCTAGTTTTTCATAATCCAGCATTGAGCAACACAAAGTTTTTAGCACTTTTCAGGCTTTAGAATGGGCAGAATCAGCACTTTTTAACTCACTGTTCTGGCTACAATTTTGGCAGTACTGAAACGAAAATTCATCATTGTGTTCACGGGAGTCTCGGGATTCTACAAAGGTCTTATTTTTATGGCATGATTTCAGAAATTGCACTAGGGCTAGAAGCGCAGAGGGTGAAATTACATATGGGTAGAACAACTCATGAAACAATTGGTGAGATAATCCTTTTGATCTCTAACAGCTGTTTAGAATACTTGGACACACACACATACACACTCTTTCCGTGTTTGCATGACTGTCTTTCCGTCTATGAGACCTACACCCCCATATATATTATGTTGTAATAGTCCAGGTCTTAAAACAATTTGAACATTCATGTGACATCTTCTTCTCCTCCATCTGCTCAACAATTTTGACATTCATACTTTTCTCCTTTTCTAGCAACTCTGCATGGCTTCTGCAGCTTTCAGTGCTCAGCATTTCCACGCATTTTCTGCAAGGAAATGCAATTCTATAGTTTTATATTGTAAGTCCGCAGCAGTACTTTTATATGGCTTTGTCATCATCACATCTTTGATCTTCATAATTGTCCTTCAAAGGTGCCAGTATGTGATTTTACTTTACAGTTGGAAGTGAATGTACTCACACCAGACACACACAGAGCACTGATCCATCCAGTCAGCCTTGCCAGTTTAAAGTGATCCTGTTTCAGATAAAGTGGTAGAACAAATTGGTCCCACCATCTCTCCTCTGTTATTTTTATATTGATATTGAAATAATGCACCTTGAACTAGCGTTATGAGAAGCCTGATCTTAAGCATCATTATTTTGGTATTTTGCCTAATAAGAGCATTTTCAGGAGAGCATTATGTGAAAAAGGGTCATACAAATTCTGAATGTGGTGTTTAATCTATTTTTTTCTCCCTTTTCACCTGTTCTCTCACTCTCTGCTCTTCTCTCTCTTCACACTCCCCCCTTTTCTCTGTCTTTCTTTTTCTATCTTTTCATCATTCTCCCCTCTCCCTCTCGCTACCTGTCTGCCTCTCTCTTATTTCCCTCTTCCTTTCTCTTTCTCCAGCCAATAGGCTTTTGGATTTGTGGTGCTTTTGCCAGAGGTTCAGCGCAACAGATATTCTCAGTGTTAAAGCCATATACTCTGTGCTGCAGTGGAGGGCTTCAAAGACAAAGCTAGTCTGGTGAGTGAGAGCACTTTTGTGTTCTTTAATTCCCAGTATTGTTGAGCATTTAAATGTAAGTTTGGGACAGCCTTTTTTTGCGAAAATTCACCTATGGTTGAAAATGTTGAAATACACCTAGAGATACATTCACTTAAAGCTTGACACTTGAAATAAGTCATCACATTTGAACTGCATTTTTCCTACGCCCGTTATGCCATATTACTTCATGTTAAGTAAAAGTAATAACTCATTATCTAGAGTGTGTTATTGTATAGGTTAGGTACTAAATGTGGTGCATAAATTCTATGGCAACATGTCAAACCCCAGTTTCAGTGAAATGATAACGAGAATGCTATTAAAAGTATAATTGACACACATCTTAAATATTATGGCCTTGTCATTAAAAGTAAAAGGGTAAAAAAGATTGTGGTGTTTTACAGCATTTTTTATAATAATTATATGTCTTTTTGATAGGATATTTTCTCAAAGGCTGGATTTTTAGAATGTCATTTTCATTATCCCATTAAAATAGTCATATGTTTTTCAACAATTGTTAATTGTTTCAAGGTGTCACTTTCACAGGCTGGATGCATCACGCAGTAGAGCAGTTCGGTGGGCGTGGCACACGGGATTCATTCCCTTTGGACGGACTCAACCGAGGACAATGGGCTCCCGTGGGCAGCCGCGCCTGGCAGCCAGTTGCCAGGTTCGCAGTTTTGACAATGCATTTGTAAAAACTTTGTATACTTTTTTGTTAAGTGATATCTATTGGGTATAAGCCATCATGGCCTTTTTTGTTATCATTTTGTTTTTAAAATCATGCAGCCTTGTATGCACAGTGCACACACTATGAAGATGGACTATGATGGATTAAAACAGAAAAAAGTGAAACAAAATAATCAGTTAACCATGAAGCAGAATATCTACAGCCAGATAAAGATACCTCCTTGTCATTTAAGAGCACCTAAAAAGCTTTTAATGAAACCAGTTTATTTATGTTTGGGAATATTTGTATTTCAATCTGAGTAAAAGGAGCAATTAACTTAGATGCCTTTCCCCCCTGAAGTTAAAAGTTCTGTTAATTTAGAAAAAAATGAATTATAAGCCTCAAACGGTCAAAGAACCGCAACAAAGCTGCTGAGAGATGTACTTCACTATGCTGTGTGTGTACCTATATTATTATTATTACCTGTACCTGTGTTATTTTTTAAGGTGTTCACCTGGAATGAATCAACACCAGCTCCTTTCCCATCTACCTCCTGGTCCTATGAGTGGATTGAGTCCTCCCAGTAAATTCTTTAGTAATGGGTAAGACACCCACGAAAACATTAGATGAAAGACTACATTTCAGTAATGGAAATGAAATGCTTTAAACAAGCTTATCATGTTAGAGAGATGTATAGATTGCAGTAATACTGTTGGACTGCCTTTTCTTTTCACTCCTGTCCAGATCAATGCGAGGAGCTGAAAAGCCTGAGCCCCCACAGCAGGTGTTACTAGGTGTGCACAGGGAGCAACAGAGACCTCCTCCTCATCTTCATCCTCCCCCTCCCCACAGAGCATGGGAGCAACTGGGTCACCTATACGATTCCCACCTTCCTCCCCAAGGACATTCTGTTATGCCCTTTCACAATGAACCTTCATTTCGTCTCAACAATGGAGGCTATGTAGGGAGTAGTGGACTTGCCCACAATGCTCATCATCTCTCAAGCAGGCCAAACCAACTGTTGAAGGTGAGATATAATACCAAAGGTAATTGCATTATGTTGTACAGTTGACCAATTTGTGATATAGGTAATGTAATTGTAATGTAAACCAGATGTAATCAAGGTTAGTTATTCTTATTGTCTGTTCAGTTTGGAGGTCCTCAGGAGCAGCACATTCCCAGGGGTCCACCATTGCAGGGAGATGAGATGTGGGCTCAGGTGCACCAGGTAGGGAGCTCTCTAACTGGCTAGGAGTATGTTTCATCATCCATACACATACAAGCTCTTAATTCTTAGTGTAATTTTTGTTGCAAGAAGACACATAAATCACAAGCTCCATTTAATGGGCAGTCACTGAGCTTTGAGTTTGACTTGATATTTCAGTATTCTTAGATTGTACTAATTTGCCATACTTATCAATTTGTAGCATAGGGGCTACCCAGGAAAAATGCTTGGGGGTCAACTGAAAAGACCAGGCCCCCCACTGGGAGAACACTCTGTTATCCAACATACTTCACCATCATTACATCCATCCTACCGCCCAGCTGCAGAAGACTGTCCCAGCCCCAGCAAGAGGAAGAAGAGTTCAGATCAGGTAATTAAAAACAACATAAGCTTTTTTGTTCACCACGCAAGTCCGATGACAGTGTAAAAACATCACGGCCAGCTTTTTCTAAAATTTGCATATCAATTTTTGTTTGTCTTTTGATTTCAATAATATAATATGTACTTCTTGTACAGGGATCTCATACCGGGCTCCAGTTTTTTCCTGGCCCAGCCCAGTCTTTGCTATCTCAGCAACAGTCATCAGTCCATCACCACTCTCCAAAACCTGCCTTCTGGAATCCCCTTCACAAGAATAGCAGCACTCCGTGGCAGCATCAGAATTCTGTCCGCAAAAACCAACCAACACAGGAGTTCCAGGTCTAAACTGCAAGAAAACATTCTTTATTAGTTATCCTACCACATTTTAAAACTTTGCTATTGACCCTTATCAATACTGGAGGGAGTGAATTTCATGAAGATATACCGGGTTAACAACTGTCTGAACCTCACACACAGCATTGATTGCCATGATGTACTTGTTGATAACTCTTTGTCATTAATTTGCTTGTTTTAAATCTATCTTTAGGAAACCAACAAGCATGAAATGAGCAGCTACACCCAAAAATCCTCAACATTCTCTCCGAACCCTTCAAAGCTCCCCCTTCCATCACACCCATCTCCTAGGAGCTACAACCAGGGATGTGCTCCTCAGCTCCATAAAGACACATTCCGACCTCAGGCTGTAAACCAGCAGTCCTCTCATTCTTCTTCAAACCCCAGCCCAAGCTCAAATCTAGGGCCAGTTCCAACCTGTCAGGCCATGGAGCCTCATGGCCATCATACGCAAAGAGGGCTTCTTATTAGGGGCCAAGGTGGCAGTCAAGCTACCTCTCACACATCTTCTACCCTAAAAAGGGGAGACAGAGATCAGTACCTTAATGCCCATGTGCCACCAGCAAAACCCTCTGTAAAAAGCAGCAGTAACAGCAGCAGCAACAGCAGCAGTGTGCCTTACAGCCACTTCCAGCCTCACCAAGGGCTGGAGCACCAGGGTCCTCCACGTCCCCCCCACCCACCTCATCCAACTTCCCCTGCCAGCAGCACCTCAGTACCTCAGCAACAGCAAAGTGAGCCCCATGAGGCCTGGAGATACCAGAGCAAACCCGGCAGTCAATCCCTAGTAAGTACAAGTTAGTCTTGGAGTATTAGCCTTTTTTTATAGTTTATTCCAGAATTATTATGATTGTAAGGGCTGGTGTAAAGGGCTTTTGGGAAATGATATCTGAGCATGAAATTAAAAGATCGTTTAACTGTTACTGAGCTCTAACAATGAAGTAATGATCATGATAGATTAATTCATTTGTTCGCTTTTTTTCCCTTTTTAGGAGTTGAGCACCTATAGGGGTCCAGGACTGCTACCTCAGCACCAGCTTAGCCACAATCAGGTCGTAAATAGTCAGGTTCCTGAGTCCTCCCAGCATCAGCATCATGATAGCCCCCCTGTCCCCAATACTAACTCCATGCGAACACCTGTTATCACCCCAAATCTTCCTATACCACAGGCCTCTTGCTCCAGTAGTGGCTTTGGCAAATGCACCAATTCAAATGGTGTAACTAAAACTTGTTTGTCTGATGAGCTGAGCACAGCATCCCCTGCTGATTGTCATGTGAACAACAGCAGCAATAATAACCTTTGGGAGAAAAGAAGAGAGTCAGTACCACAAATTTCCCCCACCAATGCTGTTGGCCCTGTCCCTCAGCTGGATTCGCTTCTGCCTGCAGGACTTCAAAGAGGCCAAATAATTAATGCCAACCAGCCTCACCAACAGGGTCTGTGTAGACCAAAACAACCAACCACGAAATCCCAGTCTATAAAGAACAAGTCCTCATTCTATGCTCAGGCTGAGCAGGAAGAACCTCCTGCATTTTCCTCATCTTTGCTGTTCTCCTCGGGGCACCAGAGAGCAGGAGACAGTGTAATTACAAGCAGAGATCTGAACCCTACTCCAAGGTCTTCTATAACCTACTGCCCGGCATCAACCCCCAGGCTTCAGCCCCCCTTGACTGTCAGTGCAGCCCATCAGCCAGCAATTCTTCCTGTATCAGACCATCAACAAAACTGTGCCTCAACTCAGGTGTACAGACAGCCCTGGATTTGTCCAGCAGCTCCTACCCCAGTGTCCCAGTCAATTGAAGAGGCCTTAGACAAGCTTGACGCAGAGCTAGAGGGTCACATGCAAGCTGTGGAAAGGGAGAAAAGAGACAGAGAGGACCATGAAAGAATAATGAGAGAAGAGGAGAAGCAAAAATTAGAATGGGAGAAGAAACTAAAGTGGGATGAAGAAAATGAAAGACAAGAACGAGAAAAAAAAGAAGAGGAATTTAAAAAGAGGGAGCAAGCTAGACAGGAGGAGGAGAGAAGGAGAGAATGGCAGAGGCAGGAGTTGGACAGAAAAGGGAAGCAAGAGGAGGCGAGGAGAAGAAAAGAAGAGGAGAGCATAGAGGAGAAGAGAAAGAGAGAACTGGAGAGACGTGAAGAGGAGAGAAAAAGGAGAGACTGGGAGAGGGAACATGAGAGAAAGAGGAACAAATGGGATATGCAAGAAGAGGAGAAAAAGAAAATGGACACAGAGAAGCAGGAGCATGAGAGAAAAAAGAAAGAAAGGCAGGGAGAAGAAAGGAAAAAACTAAATGAGTCTGAGTGGAAAGAGGAGGAAAACAAGAGAATTGAAACTAAGATAGAGTCAGAACTATCAATGACAAAAGGTAAAGAGCAGACAGCTATTGAAAATCTGGAGAAACTGCTTTCTGGTAGTACTCATCCGGCACCTCCTCCTCCTCCTCCTCCTCCTCCTCCTCCTCCTCGCCTGTCTTCAGTTACTGTACCTCCTTTAGGCCCATTGCCCCCAAACTCCCAGGCTTCACCTCCTTACCCTTGGCTAAGTCGTGGTGGCATACCGCCTTGTCCACAAGGCCATACACCCACCAATACTACTCTTGCAGAAAGGCTGCGACCACCCCCTCTTACACCTCAGACTGAGTATGCCAGAGAAAAGCAGAGGCAGAGAGAGATGTGGAGCACGACTTTCAATCAATCATCAACTTGCAATACCTCAAGAATGAACCAGTCGCGACACCCCAGCAAACCCCCGACAATGCAAGCTGCACCCCATCAATCCAAAGAAATAGCCAGGGAGAGCAACAGCAGCCAGCACTCTTTGCCTGACTTGGAACCAAGAGAGCCCCCCAAACTGTATCAGGCCTTTCCCAAGGAAAAACCTCCACAAACACCCTTATCCTTGACCTCAAGCATTACAAGGGTAATCCTCAACAAACAGGGAGCAGGAAGTGGAAATGACAGCAGGTGTGGCACTGACTCTGGTAGTGCCCAATTTGAGGAAGAGCCCCCAGAGTTGTCCACACTGCTCCCTGATGGTCTAGCCAATATAATGGCCATGCTGGATGAATCTATTAAAAAGGAAGAGGAGATGTACAACAGTCAAAATAGTGGATCAATTAGTGGTCAACTTGATAGTTTTTCTCCCTGTACCTCCCCAGTAAAAAGCTATCTGTGTGCCCCAGACCTTATCCCAGCTACAAAGCATCAGCCAACCCAGGAAGACTATGGATCCAATCCACATGCTAGCCCTCCTGTGCTCAGCCGCCAAGGCTCACTGGCATCTCCTTGTAGTCGAACATCTTCTCTTAATGAGGAAGATGAGGACTCCCTGAAACCTCGCCCAAGTGCTCCTATTCCTAAGCAGCAAATAGACATGGTAATCGGAGTCGGGAACACTAGTTATCGTCATAGTGACCTTGCTAAACTTTATGGTCTCCCTGAGCTGACAAAAAGTGAGGCTGATGAAGAAGAGGAGGACGAGGATTCTGAAACCCCATCTTGCTCCCCTCCACCCCAAAGGCCCCACCTCCACCAAACAGGTGTAAACAGCATGTTTAAATCTTTAGCAACAGTCCTAGAGAGTCCGAAATATGCATACCGAGGTGGGCCCTTTGGGAGACCTCCTCCATCAGCGTTGGTTGGAGTTAAATATTCCTCATCACTGTCACTGGGACCTGATATCTGCCACCAGCAGCAAAGCAGTTCTCCAACGACAACAGAATCAATCAATACACAGTTCAGTCCTACTGAGCCTCTTAAGCCCCCCCACCATCCCCAGTTAGAGGACAAGAAACTGAAAATAAAAGATGGTGATATCTGGAGAGATGATGAAGAAACCACAAGGAGAAGAATGAACCCCAGGGGAGAGAAGGGTGTTCCTATCATCTTACACCCTGTAAAGGAAGAACAACTGTTGATGACCATTTCTAAATCTTCTCATGTAGAGTTGGGAAAGAGCTGCAAAGTTATACTCAATCAACAGTCATCCACTAAAAAGAACAAGTCTGATGGCCAAAGCAAAGAGGAGGACACGCACAAACCTGAAAAAGTACAGGAATACACAGAGAAAAATAGGGGCAGAGAGAGGGAGAAAGATAGGAAGAGAAAGCATGGTCATAGCCATGGTAGCAGCAGGAAGCATGAAGAAAGGAAAGAAAAGAAAAAGCACAGAGAACAAAGAGAGGAGATGGCCTTCCACTCCTCTTTGTCTTCATCTACTTCCTCCACTCTTTCACGTTCTAGCCACAAGCGGCATCGGGATGGCAAGAGCAACAAAGAAAAGAAGGATCGCAGAATTCTTGGGGACCTTAACTTCCAGAGCAAGGAAGGGTATGACAAGAATTGGAGTAATCATGACATGGATAAGAAGAAACACAAGGATGCTTTGAGTTCAAGTTCCACCACTGAAGAACATGAAGAATGGATGTCAAGAAGTTCTGTTGAAAGACCTTCTGAACACAAAAAAGTCACAGAATCTGGTTCTTCATTAGGTTCAACAGACTTCCTTAAACTAAAGGCACTATCAGATGGGCCACCCAAGGAGCTCAAGATTCGCCTGATCAAGGTGGAGAGTGGTGACAGGGAAACTTTCATTGCCTCTGAGGTGGAAGAGAAAAGGATACAACTGGAGGAAATCAACATCAAGAACTCTGCTAGTGAAATTATTAGGTCCTGCAAGTAAGTGCTCAATGGAATAACATTTATCTACAACTGGGTTTAAGTACAGTAACCTGTTGGTTGAATAATGCTTTTTTTCATGTACTTTATGTTGGATTTGTATACTCTTCATTGGACTCATGGACTTTATACAGCCATTTTTCATGAGAGAGAAATTAAACAAAACAATGCGTCCAGACCAGTACATTTGTTTGAAACTAAGAAAAGTGACCCTGTTGGTAGTTAATTCCACATTCACAGCACTCAGTATCAGAAATTTTTAACTCTTTGTGCCTAAATGTTTGCAGTTCTTACATTTTCTGTCTTTTTGTGCCAGGGGGGCCAGAGTACAAGGAAAGTTCAGGGAATCATACTTGCTTCCAGCCTTCTCTGTGAAGCCCATCATGAACACCGAAGAACCAATTCCCAGGGAGAAGCTAAATCCTCCAACACCCAGCATCTATGTACGTTTTTTGTTCATGGTCATTAATAGAACAAACCTGCTAATAGTTTTATCGCCAGTGACACACATTAGCATCTTATGATCTTGTAGTGTTCACAACAATTGACATAATTAATTGCCCATTTATAGTGACAACACATACAAATAGTTCTTTAATAAATACAGAAAGGGGCAACAAGCCAGTCCATACATATGTACTCAAGACTTATCAAAGGCTTGTTCAGACAATTTTACTTGATGGAACATTGTGGTGATGTCTGTCATTAATGCCACTGTTTCCTGTCTGAGCCTGGCAAGGAACAGTCAGAGAATTGGCCAGGTTGAATCCTTGTGACTCTTGTTTCTTATTGTACATTTTTCCAACTGCATAGGTGTATGCATCAATCCTAACAATATCCAAAAAACAACTTTTTTGACAAAACACTCTTGGGGGATGTTCTGGTTTATTGCATTAAGGATGGTGACAAATGTCTGAATTGCGTAATGCAAAGATAAAGAGCAATGCTGGTTAGATGATAATGTCCTGAACAAATATCAACCTCTTGTGTTTAAGTCAATGAATGAGTGCACAAACTATTTACATAAATTCAACAAAAATATGCACGTTATATAGTGGTGTCCACATATTGTATGTATCAACCAACTGTGGTGTTATGATCTTGCACAAATAACACTCCACTAACATTAGCTGATATCTGGGATTGTCTTGATTTATCAAAATTCCAGTGGAATAAGATTAACAGGTAATGTCACACTTTTGGTGACCAGAAGGTTAAAATCCTTGCAGTCATCTTCACACCATTAACACTTCGTTCTCAAATTCAATATTTCTTTACATGTCTACACAGCCTTCCTATGATAATTCATTGTACATAAAGACAAATGTAAGTGTCACAGTTCACTTACATGATTTTTCTTTATAGTTGGAGAGTAAGCGGGATGCCTTCTCCCCTGTGCTACTGCAGTTCTGTACAGACCCCAAGAATCCTGTTACTGTCATTAGAGGTCTGGCTGGATCTCTACGACTCAGTGAGTTTACACTGCTGCCCTCTTATTTCTTTTTTTAGATATATTAATTGTTGCACCATCTTTATAGAAAATGTATTTTTATTTAGATAGAAATTGTCTAGTACTTCCTGCATGAATGTCAGATTCCACCTTTGAATCATCTACATGCTCATTAAAAAATTGAGAGGTTAACTTTTTCTAAGCTGTGCCCACTCACCTCACAGAGTTGCACACTACCTTATTTTCACAGAGGGTCGAGGGTCTGCCCAGGGGTATTTATTTTCAATGTTTGTATTTCAGTCAGAAACACTTTTAGGTTTAGTTTTGTACTATTGACCTTTACCTTTTTTAATTTCAACCCTAGGTCTGGATATCATTAGGTTAAGCTGTTCACCTGATCTGACTGTAGCCTTTCGCTAGCTTTCTCTGAATATTTCTGGCTATGAAGTTTTCACCCAGTTTTTGTTCTTTTAGTATTCTTCTACAATACTAGTACATGCCAAAACTTTTGAATTTAATGTAACCAAGACATGAGGGCATTCAGAATGAATTAAATTTAGGATTTAACCAGCAGCAGTGTGGCCCGAGCAAGTGAAAAGAAGTGAGACAGGCCTACATACAGGAATTTGGCACCCAAACTAAAAGAACTTCATGATACACACAGACTTCAGTGACTTCATAGTTAGTTACAGCGATGCTGACTGATCAGAACATGTTATTGTTAAGTATGTTTCACTTTGCTACATGTTGTATCCTCTCTTCTCACTCACTGGTTCTTGCAAGGTTTCCTTACAAAGGCAAGAACAGATCAAACATGTATTTTTAATAACATAAATACATTTTATTGTTATCTATCTCAGACCTGGGGCTGTTTTCTACAAAGTCACTAGTAGAGGCCAACGCAGAGCAGGCAGTAGAGGTTAGGACTCAGGTTCAGCAGCCTGCAGATGAGAACTGGGACCCCAGTGGGACAGGTCAGACATGGCCCTGCGAGAGCAGCCGCTCCCACACCACAATTTCCAAGTACGCTCAATACCAGGCCTCCAGCTTCCAAGAGAGTCTGCAGGTAAAAAAAAATTGTCCTACTACTTAATGCAACTTTTACTACCCCAATATTTTCTGCTCATTAATTCTTTGATTCAAAGATTTTCAATCTAAGGGGATCAGGGAATTTTTTCTGCATTCTGAGCATTGATGACAGTTATTGAAATGATGTGCTTTTTTTTAGGAGGAAAAAGGAAGTGATGAGGAGGATGACTATGAGGATGAGAAGGAGAAGAGGCCCTCCAGTAGTTTTGATAATTCCAGCAAGGACAGCACTAAAGAAAGTAACAAGTAAGAACAGTGTTCAAAGAGTGTAAAGATTGTTACAACACTCAAATGTTTAGCACTTAATGGTAATCTTTTGATGGTTTCCTTTTTTAAGCATGGAGCAGAAGCCAGTTGGAAAGATCATTAAATTTGGTACTAATATTGACCTCTCAGATCCAAAGCGGTAAGTGACTTTCAACATCTGAAGGACACAAATCTGGTCATCATTACCACTGCCACTGAAAGCAGGACCAATAGAAGACAAGTTTCTTGTCTTCTATTGGTCCTCCTTTGACACTGCTACATTAATTTGACAAAAATTTTGTTGTGCTTGTTGTATGTTCAGGGCTACCTGATTTATTGGCACTATTTTCATAAGTAGAGATGAATGTCGATTTCTGACCTGCTGTATTAACTCAGGTGGAAGCCACAACTTCAAGAGTTGCAGAAGCTGCCAGCATTTATGCGTGTAGCATCAAGTGGAAACATGCTGAGCCATGTTGGACACACCATCCTAGGCATGAACACTGTTCAGCTCTACATGAAGGTTCCTGGAAGCCGAACACCAGGTAACAAATATAAATCATTTGATTATTTGTCAATAATAATAATAGTAATTTTTTAATTTGTGATTAGTGTTGTAATGAGTAGGAGACATACTAAGTTAAAAAAATAGACATAAGTCACAATCCTAAGATTGTAACTTGTGCACTTGCAAACAAGGCTTCACACACTTTGGGTAATCAAAGTGTATATTTCTTCATTGAATAAACAGGCCACCAAGAGAACAACAACTTTTGCTCAGTTAACATCAACATTGGCCCCGGAGATTGTGAGTGGTTCTCTGTTCACGAGAACTACTGGCATGCCATTAATGACTTTTGTGAAAAGTAAGTGAACAGATATTAATCGAAGTCTCAGGATGAAAGTATGTACCTTTTATATTAATGCTTTATGGCTCTTACACAACTTCTTCCTCTTATGTGCTTAGGCATGGAGTAGACTACTTAACAGGGTCCTGGTGGCCAGTGTTGGAGGACCTCTACAAAGCAAACATTCCTGTGTATCGCTTCATCCAACGTCCTGGAGACTTAGTGTGGATCAATGCTGGAACTGTTCACTGGGTTCAGGCTGTTGGCTGGTGCAACAACATCGCCTGGAACGTTGGACCGCTCAGTGGTAAGGAGCACACCACATAAAATGCATCCAGAAAGTATTCACAGCGCTACACTTTTTTTCACATTTTCATGTTCTACAGCCTTATTCCAACATGGATTTACCTCAAAATTCTACACACACAAAACCTCACAATAACAGAGTGAAAGAAGTTGGTTCAAAACTTTTGTTGTTTTATTTGTTAAAAAGTTGTTGTAGATTACTTTGTACAACAATGATAACAATTTGTTTTGTTGTTTTGTACCTGATGTGTACGTGAAGCTTACCAATACCAGCTAGCCCTGGAAAGGTTTGAGTGGAATGAAATAAAGAAAGTCAAATCCATCGTACCCATGATTCATGTGTCCTGGAATGTTGCACGCACTGTCAAGATCACAGACCCAGACACCTACAAGATGATTAAGTGAGTAAAGACACTGCTGACAATTGCTTACATGCTCTCAACTGATACTAATGAACCTCAATGTAAACCCTAAAGTTAAGATTGTGTTGCAACTATTTTGTAGGCATTGATTAACTCATCTAGTTTAATTCTATAAACTATGGTCTGTTATGCTGATTGCACTACTAGTAAAATTAAATTTCACTGTTTACTGCAAACTCCATAAACATAATACAGAAAGTAGTGAGTAAGGATTCAATGCAATGGTGCTTAAAATCATTGCATTTGCATTAACTGTCAACATACAAAATGCTATGAATGTGAATTGAATTCATTGAATTTCACGTTTGGGATTGATAAAACGTATCTGTTCTGTTCTGTTTCTTCCAGGCACTGCCTGCTGCAGTCCATGAAGCACATTCAGATCCTGCGTGACCAACTGGTGGCTGAGGGCAAGAAAATTTCTTATCAAAGTCGAGTCAAGGATGAGCCTGCCTACTACTGCAATGAGTGTGATGTGAGTAGTTATCATACACACTTACCATAAATTTTTGCAGAGGAATACACTCAGTCACCGTTTTATAGTCTTCTTATAAACTGATAGTAATAAGGGATGGCTTTTGAATTTAAACTACATTTGTTTCAATAAGATGTACCCCTAAGCTATGGCAGCTTGGTATGTCTTCATCAATCCAGTTAAAGAAACAAACATAAAATTTAAACTTTAACGTCTTAAGCACCAGAAAAAAAGGAAGGAATTGAGCTGAAAGAATCACCTGTTTTCTTTTTAACCTGCTACTTGTCATTCATTTACATTTCAAAAATATATCATGGTGATTAATTCTTGACATCCAAGTTTAGGAAACGCTGCAAGGGTATTTCACAATTCTGCAGTTGTAAAAAGTCATTGCTTGATATTAGAGAGAGACCAATAAACCTTGCATTCTTGTTTAATCAGGCAGATTAATGGCATTTTGTCATAATCTGCAACATATCAACATCTGCCCTCACAAGGCGAATACCACAGAGATGAATTTGTCTTGTAACCAATTTAAAAAATTGCCTACAACACATTACTCAGACAACCATCTTAAATGTACTTTGAAGCATGGTTTTAAACGTCACTTTCTTTTTTATTTTAGCTACAGCATTTATAAAGTCTTTTTTATTTTTTAAATCAATATGGCAGGATATAAATCTAAAAGTGTCAATATTATACTGAGCCACACTGATTTCCTCTTTAAAATCTTTTTTCAAGCTCAGTAATTTTTCTCACAAAAAACAGCGAACATTAAGATTAAGACATTAAGATTTTGGCTATAGTTATATGTATCTGTCATTGGCCAACCCACTATCTAATTACTGGTGTTGGCATCAGCTTGTTTAATAAGCATATTCAGTGGACCTCTAAGTAACTCCCACTTCCTACGTGAAATCAATCATTACTTCTTAGACTTACTGGAATATTTTCTTACCCATCATCCCATTCACAGGTGGAGGTGTTCAACTTGTTGTTTGTGACAAGTGAAAACAGCAACCGAAAGACATATGTAGTTCACTGTGAGGACTGCGCACGTCAGCGCAGCCCCAATCTGACCAATGTAGTGGTGCTGGAGCAATACCGCACAGAAGAGCTAATGAGCACATATGACTCCTTTAGCCTGGTAAGCAACCTCTTTTCAAATAATTATTTTTTTCTGTTTACTCCCAAACTGAGGATAAAAATCCTCCCAAACTGAAAAAAAGTCTGATTTAGTCATTGAATGACTTGAAATTTATTGTTGTCTTTTCTCACAGGCCTCCTCCTCCCGATGACAGAACTTCACTATTGCATCACCCTAGACATAACCAAAACTCCTGCCAGCCAGGACAAAAGACACAGTTTCACTTTGGTTTCCAGCCTAACTTTCATTATTTAAGATATTTTTTACTACTACTACTATTAATGCTAATACTTGCCGAACAGCCAGTTGAATACGTTTACTTCTAACTGTTTACAAATGAAATACCAAGCAGCCAATAACCAGTTTACTCTCAGATGGTGCTTTCAACCAGAAACCCTTGGCAGTTGTGAAGCTGAAAACCAAGGAATAGTTGGTGCTGCCATTGAACAAACCTTGGAGAGTGGTGAAGGGTTAAGTTTATGGCTTTTTTTTTTTGTAAGTACCTGAGAGAAAATCTTTTCTTGTTGTCTTGAAAACTGAACTTTGTACATGCTGTTTGCAATTTTTGTGGAGTGCTGTCTTTTACAAATAATTTATTGTTTTGTTTTTCTTACCTAGATAAGTCTAGATATATACCACATTGGCCTTGAATTTAGAAAACAGAGAAAATGAAAAATACTAATGATAGAGATATGAACATTTTTCTAAAGCATTAAGAATTTAAAAATACATATGTTTGGAATGCTTCAAAACATACGGGTTTTAATGACTGTTGTTTTCTGGTGGGGGTCTCATTTCATCTTTCAAGGTTCTTGTATGTGTTGTAAAAGTTTCTATAAATTTTACTTTTTCCTCTTAAGATTACAATTCAGCTAACACTCATCATCAGGTCTTTTTGTTAAGTTGTCTCTGTATAAACTATCCTCAGAAAAGGAAAAAATAATTGTCATCTGGTGTATGAGTGTGTTCATGTGCGTGTGTGTGTGTGTTGTGTCTCTTATGTTTTTTCTTTTTTAATTACAGTATGCAGATTTGGTGTTTGAAAGGTTTTTTTGCATTGTACATTTAATTTAATTTTTTATTTATTGGATATCAATCTTCTCCCATTTAACTGGGTTGTACACGTTTGCATTTCTTTTCTTTATTTTTAAAGTGACTGATCATAAGATCTGAACTGTAGGGGCTGTGTGTACACAGGAGTGGAGGCTGTTTTTTTGCTGGTGC